>JAJIBD010024909.1:0-44582 GCA_021461705.1 Cryptotis parvus | reverse complement strand
TTCGGGAGGTCTGTCCAGTGACCCATCGCCCTGCCCTGTACCGGGACCCTGTGATGGACATCCCCTATGCCACTGCACGCACGTTTAAGATCATCCGTGAAGCCTACAGAAGTACATCACTGCCCATGGCCTCCCCGCCTGCAGCCCCAGCTCCTGGGCCCTGGCCCACCTCCGCCTGATCCTCGCAGGCTCTGGGCCGCGGGGCTGCGCCAGAGAATTGTAATCAAATGAGCAGAAGTAGAGTCCTTGGGGATCTCTTCCTTGCACCCTTCTTTCCGGGCCCACTTGCCCCGCCACTCCCATGTCATCCCTGGCCCTTGCCCAGACCTTTTCTCGTTTCTTTCCCAAGTCCCTGCAGGGTTTTTTTTTTTGTATTTTTTAACCAAATAAAGTAGAAAGGTCAAAAAAAATTGCTAGCTATCACTGTGCTATCCAGCTTCACCTGGCAATTTGTGTATTTTTCTGATATGCATAATCATGTTTTTTTAAAGTCTATTCTTTCACGTTCTCCTGTAACTTCTTTAGGAAGATCTCATGTTGCTGAACATTTTCTTTTTTCAGTTTTTTTTTTGTTTGTTTGTTTTTGTTTGCCACTCTAGAGTGCTCAAGGGTTACTCTCGGCTTTGCTCAGGAATTACTTGGTGGTGCTCAGGGGACTATATGGGATGCCTGGGATCAAACTTGGGTCAGATGCATGCAAGGCAAACGTCCTATCCATTGTACTATGACTAGGGTCCTCAATGAACATTTTTTGACCACATAATGTTTAGTGTCTGTTTGGCGTAAGCAATACAACTTAAATTTTTCTTTAAGCCTTAAAGAGAAATTTCAGTTTCTCAATAATGTAAATAACTTTCTGAGGGAACAAATACATCAGGTAAGTTTCTGAGACCCTAAATCCATTTTAAATGAAAAATGCCAGGGAGCTGGACAGATAGCACAAATGGAGTAGACTGGAGTCGCCCCGCCCCCGCCTCCCCTTTGAATAGTCACCCCACAGGAAGGGCCAACTATTGAGGAGAAACCCAAGCACTGCAGGAAGGTACCTCAAGCACCAGAAAAGAATGTATGTTCTTAAACTTTAATCACTCTAAGAAATCAACTCTTGTGTTTAATACTGATCTATGGAGCACTCACTCTCACGTGATTTTGATATTTACTTTCAAGTCATGACAATAAAATCAGTGGAGATCAGCTAAAGATAGCTAACTAGTGAGCAGACCAGACCAGTGCACATTGGCAGGAGAGTTTTTTTTTTTTTTTTTTTTTGTTTTTTTTTTTGGGTCACACCCGGCGATGCTCAGGGTTTCTCCTGGCTCTGCACTCAGGAATTACTCCTGGCGGTGCTCAGGGGACCATATGGGATGCCGGGACTTGAACCCGGGCCGGCACAGGCCGGCGCGCGCAAGGCAAACGCCTCTACCCGCTGGGCTATCGCCCGCCCCCGAGTTTATTTTATAAAGATACCAAGACAATTCAATGGTGAAAATTGCCTATTCAACAAATGATGTTGAAACAATTGGACACCATAAAAAAAAAAATTGAACCTCACTGTGTTCTTCTACATGATGCAGAAAAAATAATTTGAAATGAAGCCAAGACGTAAAACACAAAATTGCGAACTTACAGGGAAAATACGGAATTAAATCTTTGTTACCTGGATTATTTAAATATTTCTTAGCTAGCACATATAAAAGACAGTCAACTAGAAGAAGTAAAGATTTTAAAAGTTGAATTAATAAAATTAAATATATTTATTTATTTCCTTTTATAGAGATATTATTAACAGCAAGTTATGTGAAAAATACTTCTGGGTTTTTATTTTTGACACTTTAGGAAAATAGAACATTAAGTAAGGAGCTAAAATATCCAAAAAAATCACATATCTTATAAAGAGATAACATAAATATTATGTAAAGACTCTTAAAAACAATAAGAGAACAATACATCAACAAAAAAGGAGAAAATAAAATAATAAAATAAAGGAGAAAATAAAGAACAGACATATTACCAAATTAAAAATAAATAATAGATCTGATAAACTCATAAAATATACATAATGCCTAAGGAGATTAAGATAATTAAAATGAAAATCATGGATGAATTTCTATTAAAACTTACGAGAATTATTAGAATGACTAGTATTTATATATTTATTTAATCTGACATTACTGAGTTCTGGCAAGTGTAGAAAGCAAATGAAAATCTTATACATTGTTGGCAGGAATGCAAAATAAACTACTTTGGACAACACTTTCGCAGTTTCTTATAAACTTATTATACAACTCATCATCCTACTCTTTGGTATTTATCCAAGAGAAATGAAAAACATTTCCACACACACACACAAAACTATAAGGAAACATTTGTACCAATTCTTTTTCATTGCCAAAAACTAGAAACAATCCAGATGCCACTTTAGGAGGGGTGACTAAACTGTTTGGTGTCTTTGCAAATAATTCTGCTCAGTAATAAAATAAGTTAATGTGCCAGTGTGAACAACTACATGGATTAATTCAAATGCATTATATTAAATGAGAGAAGCAGATTAAAAACCTTACGTGAGGGCCGGAGAGAGCCTAGCGGGTAGGGCTTTGCCTTGCACGTGACCAGCCTGTGTCGGCCCGGTTCGATCCCCGGCATTCCATATGGTCCCCCCGAGCACCGCCAGGAGTGATTCCCTGAGTGCAGAGCCAGGAGAAACCCCTGAGCATTGCCGGGTGTGACCCAAAAAGCCACAAAAAAAAAAACTATGTAATTTACATAAGAGAGTTCCTGGAAATTATAGGGTTAGAAAACATATGAATGGGGCGGCCATCAGCCATAGCATGAAGAGGCTCACAAGCGCTCAGGAGGCTGGAACTCAGGCTCGCCTGAGCACAGCTGAATATGGGACCCCAGAAGGGCAGACGAGTTTTGGGGGAGTGGGCCCGTCGCCTCTGGGGGTCCCAGGAGCAGCCGGATGAGACTCGCCCATCACACTAGCCACCATTTTCGCTGTCCAGATGCTGGGAAACTGCCTCACGACCAGATTGACAGAGCAAAACCAGTTCGAGCCCAGGTAGCGCGCCACTTGCGGCCACATGGTTCATTAAAATAGTGGAAACAGTAATGTATTTTAATGCACTGCATTCCACGAAGAGCAGGAGAGTTTGGCGGGAGGGAGAGATAGAGAGGAGAGAAATGACATACAGAACCTGCCAAGTGGTTGAGGTGTGGGAGGGTGGGGACATTGGTGATGGGAGATGGGTTTGGGTGGTTGAGGTGTGGGAGGGAGGTGGGGACATTGGTGATGGGAGATGGGTTTGGGTGGAGGGATGGGTGTTGGGACACTGTGGAACCAAGACTCTACATGAGCATCTTTCAATTGTATGTCTAAAATGGTGTAATAATATTTGGGGGGAAATAATAAAATAAAATTAAATCAAAAAAAAAGAAAACATATGAATGGGGAATGTACAATAAAGAGATCGATTATAAATGGTATCAGGAAATTTTTGAGATATTTGTTGTTGTGAATTTAACAATGAAACTATAGCTCTATAATTTTGACCTTTGGTAGAGGGCACAACCAATTGTGCTCATAATTCCAACTTTTAGAAACCAGATATAATGCTGTCTTACATGTTACTTTTCCCAGTCTCCCCATCTTAAAAAAAAATAAAATGCATTACTATCCACTCTTTTTCTAAAGCCACAAAGCTAGCAATGATACTCAAAAATTCATTTTTCTTCACTCTCATCGCCAAACCACATCTAGTCTATCTCCATATCTGATCAATTCTACTTCCAAACATGACAAATCCATCTTCTGTTTGCCCTAATATATAAATCATTGTCCCGTCTCACCTACACTATTGCGATAGTTCCTTTGCTGGACTTCTGACTGCCATTCTTATCCTCCTCCAACTCAATTTTTGTATAATTCTAGAATAAGGATTTTAAGTGAAAAAATCAAACCATTGAATTGCCTTGCTTCAAATGTTTCAGTGGTGGGGCCAGAGCGACAGCACAGTGCGTAAGACACTTGCCTTGCATGTGACTCAACCCGGGTTTGATTCCCGGCATTCCATATGTCCCCCGAGCTCCCCCGAGCAAAGAGCCAGGAGTAAATCCTGAGCATCGCCGGTGTGACCCAAAAAAGAAAAAATAAGTTTCAGTGGCTCCATTTCCAACCTCCACACCTTGAATCCCAGTTTCTATCGCATCCATAATGTTCTAGAGCACACCCCTCCATCTTATTACCCCTCTCCTCCTATCCCACCTTATAATACCTGAACCACACTGACTTTCTTCCATTTGATAAGTAGTTCATGCTATTTATTTTTCTAGCAACTGTGCATATAGTATTCATTACACTAGATTCCTCTTCCTCTTGTCTCCTATTTTATTTGCTTAGCTGGTTTTCTTGTTTTGTTTCTGTTTGGGGGCAACACCTGGAGTCAGTTTGCTTCTGGCTCTGCACTCAGACATCGCTCCTGGTGGGCTCAGAGCACTACATGAGATGCCATGGTTTCAAGAGTAAGTTGACTGTGTGCAAGGCAAACTCTACCTGCTATACTATCTTCTGAGACCTCCTCTTGTCTCCTATTTTGACTTAATTTAATAATTCATTTCGGGTCCTATCTCCAGAGATCCTAATTAACTGGCCAGGGGCATTACTATCACTATCACTATCTTCCAGTTCATCATCAATTTGCTAGAGCAGGCACCAGTAATATCTCCATATGTCCTGTCTCATGCTAGTAGAGCCCAAGGGCATCTGCTCACTCCAGGAACATAAAGAGCCTCAAACCATTATATTAGGTCATGGGAATGACCTAACTTAATTGTTACTGGTATTTGGCATATCAAATATGACACAGGCAGCTTGCCAGGCTTGCCATGTGGGTAGCCTACTCTTGTAGTCACCCCTAAATACAGCATATATTGATGAACTGGGGCCCTCGTGAGTGGCTGGGCAAAGGGAGAGCTGGTAGCAGCTCTGCCCTGTCTGTGAGTCTCTGGATCAGCATACCTGGGCCGGATTGAAAAAGAACTGCTGCAGGGTGGGTGTGGATGATCCGTGCTGTGATAGGCTCATCTGATGGATGGAGTTTTGACGAGACGGAGGTCCAGATGTGGAAAATGGCGGCCCTTATGGCGTGGGGATTACTGTGGTCATTAAAGCATCTGTACTTTTTTAAAATTCTATTTAGGCACCTTGATGTATACAATAGGATTAAGTGATACTGTTTCAGACCTACAATGTGCCTACACCACATCTAATGCCAGTGTCAGCAGAGTCCAGCATTCTCCCACCACTGTCTCTAGGTCCTCTCTACCCAACCACTCACCCCATTTCCTCCACAAACTCAGTTCTGTGGCCAAGTTCCAGAGACTTACATCATTGATCATTTTTTATTTCTTTACTATGTACTTTCCTTTCCAGTGGTATTTTTGGGAGAGAGGGGGACAATACTTGGATATGCTCGAGCCTTGGCCCTGGCAGTGCTCAGGGGACCATACTACTTGCTAGGATTGAACTGGGGTCTGCCATGTGTAAGGCAAACAATTTAAAAGTTTTACCTAATATACCTTTAGAGTCTTTCTACATTTCCTAAGAGTTCACTCCTGACATTCTCTTTATAGTACCTTGATTTTCTCCTTTCCAATTTTAGTTCTTTACTTATAAATATATTAATTTCATTGTTTGTTTCCCTTCCATGCAAGGAGAAATTATTTCTCTGTCTCTTGCTTAGTACTTTACCAGGCTCGTTACAGGAGTTAAATAAATATTTACTAGATAACTGTGCAAATTAACTTCCTATAAATTAAAAATAATAGCATTATTCTAATATTGGAGATTGAGCCCCATATAACTACATACTCATATTTTAATGTGGATGCATATTAACATGTGAAGGACCAATATAAATAAAGTGTAAATACACATATATGTATGTATATTTATTTTAAGATACTTTAAATTAGACAAAAAGAATAAGATTACTTGTTACATTGCCCCAGAATACCAAATTCAAAACCTGAGTGGATGACATCAGCCACCCGCCAAGACTTACCTCTCCAAACCAGCTGTTTGGCGCAGAGAATGGAGCTTGGAGTTGTACAGAAATGCAGGGCAGTGTGTCCACTTAAGGAGTAGCTGTTAAGCTTTGCTCCATGGTCACAGAGGATCTTAACACAATCTAGGTTTGCCATTTCACAAGCCACATGAAGAGGGGTTTTCCCATTTGGTCTACAGTTGATTGTAGCATTGTGGTCCAGTAGCACCAGGAGACATTCCACATGACCAAACAAGACAGAGAGATGGAGGCCTGTTGCCCAGGAAGACTTTAATTTATAACTGGGCAGCCAATATCCTAAGAAAAGAAAAGGCAGAGAAAGGTTTAACTTCTTTGTCTAGGCTTTCTCTTCATTTTGTGAGTTTTTTTTATACAGGATTTTACTTTGGTCACGTTTATAAAATTGAGGTGAAGGAAATATACACACGCTGTAAACTAATGCAGATGTTTAGTTTAGGAGCATATTTGGATGGTGTGTTCAAATGGGAATTGTGGTCTACTATTCTTAATTCTCTCATTCCTTCATTTACTTTGTCTTTTGGGCTCTCTAAGACATTGAAGTTTGAGGCCCTCATTACCATGATTGCTTTCTATTTACATAATGACTTATATAGACTCTTCAATAACCATAACCCCATCATGGTTTTAAATTATTGCAAAGCTAGTGGTTTCAAGCTTATACTTTTACTCCATCCTGACTCTTTTTTTACCAGTAGTGTTACTTTGTTGTTGTCAATTTAAGCTGTGAATACAGTTTGTTGTTTTTTTAATGTCATTACAGTGTTGGGACAATAGTACAGTGGGCAAGGTGATTTCTTTCCATGTGGCTGACCCAGGTTTAATCCCTGGCATCCCATATGATCCTCTGAGCACCACTAGGACTATTCCTGGGCTGAGAGGCTGGACTAATCTCTGAACATCTCCAGGTGTGGCCCCCAAAAGAAAACATGTTACTATAATATTCTGTTTTCCCATATCTTAGTTTATACAATCCTTTCCATATGATAATTTAAGACAAATCACAAATTTTCTACAACTTTTTAAATCATCTATAAAATAAGGACAAAGGAGAAAAAGATAAGAAAATAAGAAATCAAGATTATGATTGGTTATATCAAATATGTGCTGTACTAGAACTGCCTGAAAATTGGCCTTTAAACTTTGAACAATCCCAAATAAACTGCAAACTATTATATTCCAATTAATTGTGCCTGTAAGTTATGCATAAGTTAACTGATTCGAGAAGCATAGTTTTCTCTTGCACAGCTTCTAGTTCATAGTACTGAGATCTTAGATATTCTTTTATTAATTGCTCCCAAATTAATAGAACAGTCATCTCTTCTCCACCCTCCCTCTCTCCTCCATTCTCTTCTTTTCTTTTTCTTTTTACTTTTTGGGTCACAACCGGCAATGCTCAGGGGTTACTCCTGGCTCTGCACTCAGGAATTACTCTTGGTTGTGCTCAGGGACCATATGGGATGCCGGGGATCGAATCCGGGCCAGCATGAGCAGGCCGCATGCAGGCAAACGCCCTACCCCCTGGGCTATCACCCGCCCCCATTCTCTTCTTTTTTGTCTCCTTGCTGTGTCCCCTTTCTTCCTCTAACCTCTAACTTCTATACACTGAATTAGCTTTTGTCCCCTATTTGCAATGATGCAGTATTTGATAGGCCATGACAAAGATAACTTTTACCAGTCATGCTTCAGTGCCAATAGCTTGTGCCATGGCAATAAGCTCAGTATGAGCTGGCAATGGGAAACAAATACAGAAAGATAAAATATTGATGGCAAGATGAAGATGTAGAAATAGCTCGACAGCTTTGAAGAGGTCCAGGTTGGAAAAAAAATAAAATTTAACATGGATAAATCAAATGTTTGCTTTTAAAGTATTAAAATTCCTCTATACAAGCAAATAGAATGTGCTTTAATGATAATTTGAGAAAAGAACTCCAGGTTTGAGCTGACAGTTATCTCCAAATAAGCAAACAGTGGGGTGAAGCTGCCAAAAAACTAATACAATCTTTTTTGTTTTTTTTGCTTTTTGGGTCACACCCAGCCATGCTCAGGGGTTACTCTGGCTCTGCGCTCAGGAATCATTCCTGGCACTGTGTGGCAGTCCATATAAGATGCCGGGATCAAACCTGGGTCAGCCACATGCAAGGCAAATGCCCTACCGACTGGACTATCGCCTCCGGTCCCCAAAATTAATACAATCTTAAGCTTTGCTAGTAGAAATCTAGTGTCCAGATCAAGAGAAGTAGAAGGTGTATTCTTCACTCATTATATGAAGTAAAAATAAGTCTAACTCTAGAATGTGATGACTCTATCTGGGCACCAGTGCTGAGTATCTGGAGGTACCCAGAAGATAATGACCTCACTAGAAATGAGTCTGGTCTGCGTTCATCTGTGGCATACAAATATATACCAGTGTTCTACTAATTGTTGGAACTGGTAATGCCAGACTAGAACTGAGCATTGAATATAGGCAAAGGGATTTACATAAAAACCCCTAAATATATGTATGTAAAGCCATAATGTAAAGAAAGAAGGGAGAGAGAGAGAGAGAGAGAGAGAGAGAGAGAGAGAGAGAGAGAAAGAGAAGAGGAAAGTGCCTGATAAAGAGGCAGACTAGGAGTAAATTTGGGGACATTGGAGGTGGGAAATGTGCACTGGTGGAGGGATGGGGGGATGGTCTGCAACATTGTATGACTTAAACCCAATAATGAACAGCTTTGTAAATATCTATCTCACAGTGTTGTAATAAAATATTTATAGATAGATAGATACATAGATAAAAGAAATGAATCTGATCATCAGTTACTAGAAGTCTTTCGTTTAAGTGAAAAAAAACTAGGCATATATTGATCCATGATATTTGTCCTATAAGTATATCCTCTCATGTGTGAAATACCTTCTGAGAATCACTGTACTATTTTAGGAATGCCATATGCATTGAATTCTCTGGCACAGTCTAAGGTTCCAAGAAGTTATGAATCCTGACAACACATCCTAAGGTCAAGACTATGGTCTAAAAAACAATGAAATTTTAAAAAAAGGAAAGAAAGGAAGTATTTTACTGATCAAAGTAACCCTTCTTCATTAATTGCATAAATAAATCATGGTATTTCCATCTAATTGAATACTATACAGCTATAGTAAACTAGGGAGCAGTAGTTAGGTATACTGATCACAAGATAGATCTGAAGATATATTCGCTGTATCACTGTCTTCCAGTTCATCATCGATTTGCTCGAGCAGGCACCATATCTCCATATGTCCTGTCTCATGCTAGAGTTCCAGAATATGAACCATGAGCATGATGTTGTATCATGTGAATATATATTTGTTAACATTTAGAATAAGAAATTGGGTACAATGGAGGCCCCTAAGAAGTACTGGGAAGCAGAGGGGTGAGCACAACAGTTTGCTTCGACTATAACGCCCCCACTTGAGGCTTTTAAATATTGTACCTTGTACTTGTGTTAGTATTTATAAAAACTTAATTAAATTTAAATTAAAATAAACTATTTTCCCCTTTCCAGAATTGGTAAAGAAAAATTTTATATGTGTGTGTGTGTGTGTGTATGTAAAGGAAGCTATTTATAGAATCCCGCATATTGTAATGAATCCTTTTGACCTTCAATCCTAAATTGCTTTTTCTAAAGCCAACCTTTAATCTTCACCACACACACACACACACACACACACACACACACAGCACACACACTTTTTACAGATCTGTTCAACACTTGGAAATCTAGCAAAATGTGACATTGTTTTCTAACTACCTTCTTTTATCCAAATATTTCATTAAAAGAACTCCAAAGTTAATTTACACTAAGATCTTAATGACTGACTAACAATCATTTAAGCTGTAACTTTTGGAGTGTAGCAGGGAGGCATTTACCTTGCACGCAGCTAACCAGGTTCATCTCCAGCACCACATATGATCCCCAAGCCATGTCAGGAGTAATCCCTGAGCAAAGAGCCAGGAGTAACCCCTGAACACCTCTAGATGTAGTAAAAAAAAATAATAAAATATAAAGTGTTATCCTCCTCAAATTATATGAATTTTTTGTAAGATTTGTATTTAACTACAAGTTCTAATATAGTAATTTGAGATTCTAGACACCAAAAAGGGGGAGATATTGAGTGACACAGACTCTGGCTGACAGAGACAAATAGTATCACAGTATAGCTAGGAAATATCTACTCCATGCTCCGTGTGTTTTTTTTTGGGGGTGGCTAAATACACGCATACAATATATATGTTTATAACTACACAAAGCTTTTATGCTAAATGAAATGCACTCTGATTTGATAACAAATGAATCACATTACTAACAAGTCCTAATCATTTCTCTTCTCAAAGTTTTTCAACAAGCAATTTGCAAAGGCTGTCATTTCTATCTCGGAGAGAAACTGACCCAGTTCTGAAAACCAGGATGTGTTTTGCTTACTGATTAACGGCAAAAATTAGGTAGCCCTATGCAGCGACTGATTGGAAACTCATGTTTCTGCAATTGGAAGGAAAATGCTTTTGAAAAGGATGCAGCAGAAAGCTGATTAAGAAAACACCATTTTGATGTAAAATCAAAGAAATCCAGAAAGCTAGTGCTGGAGGGAAGATTATCCAGTCCAAGACTTTCATTTTCCAGATGAGAAAACTGCCACTTTTTCAGCCTGCTAGAGCCATAAGTCGCTTGCCTCACTATAAGCTAATGGACTCACAATATCTGCAATGCAGGGTTTCCATCTGTCTTTGTCTTTGTGGAAACAAAAATGAGTTTAGTGCCAAGCTTGCTTCACAAATCACCAGGTTGGAAAGAAGATCTCAAATTCATCTGTTACATGTCACATCTCTGATATGAAAATGCAGTTGCTTGTTGATATTTTCCCTCCTAAGTTCCCCCAATAGCGCAAAGACAACCTATCCTTCCTGTTTATTAGGTAAAATCAGTCTCCTATGGCCTCACAATCAGTTTCCCCTGTGTTTCCTGTGATCATAGTCATTAACCAGTACATCACATTGCAGACCACAGGGTCTGAACTCAGCTGACCACCTGAATAGACTGTGCTTATAGTTTGTGTCTAGAGCTGAAGGTATGGCACATGTACAAAACACCTTAGCTGCTGCCCCAAGGAGACAGACATAGATAGACTGACATAAATCAGGACATACGGGAGTGTGTCTTGAAGCAGAGTAGCAGAAGTTCGGGTGTGGTGTCCAGCAACTGGTGTCTAGACACCTAAGCCTTCAGCAAAGAAGGAAAGTGTGGTACAGACAAAGGAGCAGCCCATTACACACAGGCTACCACAGTTGATCATGGACTCAAACTGTGGCTGCAGACACAGGTCACTGCATGGGAGGCATAGATATGACAAGGTGTCCTTTTCCCAACAACTACCTCCCCTGAGGCCCAAATCTAAGGTAAATGCCATCCTTAAAAACTGAAGTTCAGGGGCCAGAGAGGTAGCACAGTGGCTAAGATGCTTGCTTTCCATGCAGCCATCCCAAGTTTGATCCAGACACCACACACGGTCCCGCAAGAGTTACCAGGAGTGATCCTCGGGACCACCGAGTGTGGCCCAAATCACTCCCGCCCCACCTCTTCCCAGGGTAGGGGTTGGGAACGGACGACTACAGATCAGTTAGCACCTGTTAACTACATTGCCACCATACATCTAGAGACGAGCATTTGCCCCCAGTATATAACCATGACAGAAATACAGTTAATTAATCAGGCAGGTTCGTTTATTCATCCTCTCCCTTCTTCTTTTGACCGAAGTTACCCCAGGGCTTCAGAACCTAGAATGGATTTATCCTTTGTACTTGTGTTTCAGAGAGCACCACCACCCCTACCTTGGTTCACCTCTGCAGATGCCAGACTGGGTTTTTACTGCGCACTCAATCAGCACAAAGAATAGGAGTGAGCACACCTGGGAGCAAAGCCCCCTGGGTGAGCAAGCGGGAAGCCATTGCCTTCCCTTAATGTAAACCAGAGACATTTTCATCCCCTTTCTGTGCTCTGCTCCTGATGAGTCTGCAGAAAAGTTTTCCTTGAGCAAGGATTCGTCCATAAAGAAATACAGATTTTTTCATGAAGGCAAATTCTTTTTTTTCTTTCTCCTATGCAATGACTATACAGAGAACACCTAGCTGCAAGCCATGGCATGTGGGTTTATAGTTTCTGCAATTACTTTTTGTCTTCCTGAAACTATGCCATGTTCATATAGTTGTTTTTTGTTTGTTTTTTTTTTTTTTTTGCTTTTTTGGGTCACACCCGGCAATGCTCAGGGGCTTCTCCTGGCTCTGCACTCAGGAATCACTCCTGGCTCGCGGATGCGGGGATGGAACCCAGGCCGGCAAGAACCGGCTGCGCCGGCAAGGCAAACGCCCCCCCCCGCTGGGCTATTACTCCGGCCCCATATAGTTTCATTTTTATAAGTTTGTACATTATTAGTATAAAGGTGATTTTTAAAAATCTTGCCAAGAGCTCCCTTTACAAATGAAGCAAATATTTTGCAGAGTTTAAAGTAGTTTAAAGGGTCCATATGGACCCTAGTCAAGGTCAACTCATACTCGGTTTCCTCCACTACTTTAAAGAGCCTTCTGTGAAGTTTGCTGGCAGGCATGAATTCTAAAGGTGTTTTAAAAAGTGTTACCCCTGGGGCTGGAGCGATAGCACAGCGGGCAGGGAGTTTGCCTTTGCCCAAGGCCAACCCAGGTTCTATCCCCAGCATCCCATATGATCCCCCGAATACCACCAGGAGTAATTCCTGAGTGCAGAGCCAAGAGTAACCCCTGAGCGTCGCTGGGTGTGATCCAAAAAAAAAAAAAAGTGTTACCCCTAAAAACATTCAGATTAATACTGTGTATGGGGCGGAGCCATAGCCCAGCGGGTAGGGCGTTTGCCTTGTACGCTGCGGCCGTGCTGGCCGGGGTTAGATCCTCGGCATCCCACATGGTCCTCCCGAGCACCGCCAGGAGTAATTCCTGAGTGGAGAGCCAGGAGAAATCCCTGAGCATTGCCGGGTGTGACCCCCCCCCCCAAATACTGTGTGTAAGTACATTCTAAAGCTAAAGAAATAGACTTCAATAACTCAGTGTAAAGTTGCCTAGGCATCGTGTAGAAGAGAGGATTGATTCAGCCCCAGGTTTCAGGGTGGGGGGAATGCACAATCTCTGGGAAACCTTCAGCTAAGCCAGGGCTCTGCAACAGTCATCAGCTATAATGTTATCTGAGTCCAAAGAACCACACACACGAGAAGCCTGTGTTATTACAGCCAAAGGTTACACGCACTGCTCGTGGCAGGATTAGCAGACATTTGCTCTGCCTGTGTCCATGTATTTACACAGTCCTGGAGGATTATAGACCGAAGCACAATTCTTGGCTATATTTTTAATAGCTAATATTTTCAGGATAAACCTCAGTATTCCCCTAGGAAAGAAGAAAAGTAAGTTTAAAATGTAAAATTTTTTTAAAAGTTTGAACACCTGAGTAGGGGAAAGAGCCCTTAAAGTAACAAGAAAGCCCAACAACAATTTCTGGCAAAAAAGGAAAATTAGGTGATAAAGAGATAATTCATTAAGCAGGTAGAAATGAGAGCTTTCAAGATATTTGGACAGCAGCTGTTGCTTAGTAGACAGAGCACCTGCCAGAAAGTTTTCCAGTGAAATCATTCATTGGTTATTTTAATTAAAAATATGATTACCCACCAAAGAACCTGCGGCTGTGGGCCATAACCAAAGTACTTAAGTGCATTACACTAATTAATAAAGTGACTGTTATTAACCTTGCTGACTAGGAATTTCATATCAAAGAGATAAGTATGAGAGTCTGCCTATATCATTAAATGAGCCAGGGCTCATATATTTGAAGAATAGAAATGTGTAGTTGGAAAAACCTCTAAAACAGCCTTTGATGTTTTAGTTTTGAGATAACCATAGAGAATCACCCTGAATAACCTTTGAGTTTTCTTAGAAATCCTCCTTTTTACTTTAAATACTACAAGATTAACACACAATAAACTTTATCCATTGACATTCCTCGACTGTTCAACAACATATTATGTCTGGTGGTTAAAAATTTGTCCATCTATTTAACTTTTAATCACATTGTCTCCACTTTAAAGTGGTCATCTGGTAGATGTAATTTTGCTTACCGACTTTTGCTTTTATTGCTGTAATGTGTTTCTTTGAGCACTCTCAAGTGTTTCATGCTCAATTAACAGAGAAGTTTTTTTTAGACAAATAAAACATAATGTTATCTGAAGATTTAATCATGCAGTTTCAAGTTACTTGAAGAAAATTAAATGGATCACTCTAATTTAAGAATTAAATTATTAGATGCTGGGACTAAGTAGGAATCACAGTTTGAAACAACTCTGTAGGCTGACTTCTAACTTACCCGACTGTTAAGAGAAATTACTTAAAAAGGTGGTTCCATGTTGGTGTGTGTGTGTGTGTGTGTGTGTGTGTGTGTGTGGTGTAGTGGAGGGAGTGAGTAACAGAAGTTCTTTCCACTTTATTCTTGCTTTCTTATAACATCCATATTTTATATTTGCTCCCAAGTTCAATTTTGGATACTTAGTGTACCAAACAGACAGTATATTTGGGGTAACAATGTTTAGACTCCAAGTTCATTTTTGCCTTCCCCCAAAATCATAATCTAATTTTCATACTGACTTGGAACTCTATAGTTAGGGGGGAAATTCAATAGCTTTTCAAAATTTTGTTATTACGTGTGCTGGTAGGCTAAAAGAATAAATGTGGCTTGATGTTAAAGGTGCACTATAAATATTCCTTAAGGCAATCAAACATTGAATCGGAATTATTTATTATAAAAAATTTTTTTTGTTTTTTAGTAGGGAGACTCCCCCCTGTGAAAAGAAAAGTTCCATTTGATGCATGCCAGGTAGATACATACCAGATAGAACAGGGTTTGAGGTATAATAGCTTTATCCAGAAATTTTAGTTATACTAGTAAAAGTTAAAGTTAGCAAGATCCTGTTCTATTTTTTCACATATTGTCTTGTTTTGTAAACTAAACAGAGCTAAAATCTGAGGATCCCACACTTTGAAAGGAAGCTGGTCATGTTTTGTTTCCTTCATCAGGGTGCTGGTTATATAGGTTTATTTATTAAGAGGAAATTAATATAACTACACATTGATAATTTTACACTTTTCTGTGCAAAGTTTTTCAAAGGTGCTTTAAAAAATGAAAAATCGAAAGAAAATTACTGCTTAGCAGCTGAACAGCATTCAACATCCAAGAACTTTGCTTTGATCTGGCTGAGTTTAACCCAAGTATATACCTTCCAAAGCCACACAGAAGTGGTCTTGGTCCTTAGAATTTCTCAGAAAGAAACTATATTAGCACTCACCAACCGACCAGTGAAGGCTGCCGAGTCTTTTATTGTTGCCTGTGAATTCCTTTGTGACTTGAGAAATTGATATAACCACTTCAGTCTACTTTGTTAAACTAGTAATAGAATTCTATTTCTTACTTCCATTCCTGACTGAAATAGTAGAAAGGTTTACAAGTAGACTGAAAGATGTATTTTAAAAACTTGAAACTTTGAAGACATATAAGGATTTAACCTTGGTTTAAGACTGATACTCATACTAAACATAGAACTGAATTTTTTTTCTATATACAAGTCTGTGAGTATGTATAAGTGCACAAACACTAAAATTTCTGGATAAAGCTATTATTACCTCAAACCCTGTTCTATCTGTGTATGTATCTACCTGGCATGCATCAAATGGAACTTTTCTTTTCACAGAGGGTGTAAGTTGCTACCTCCTTACTTAAAAGCCACATCTTACAGTCCTAACACTGAAAAAAAAAATAAAAAGCATTATCATGACTGAAAATTTAGCACTACGAGGAAATAGCAGTAGGTTAATATTGACATAAATAATTTAAATGTATTTTGAAAATAATATTATTAAAAGCAGGAGAAACAAAACTTTCTAAAAGACTGATTTCCTTGCTTATAACCTCAGACACTTTCTGTGATCTGTGCAATTTGGCATGCTTAAGTTCAGAAAAGACAGTTTTCAAACTCAAAGACAAAAAATTGCCTGCTAACTTAGCCACAATTCATTTTTCACTGGACAAAATGACAAGTTTAAAGGTAAATTTAAAATATAATTTGCATTCATAAGATTTCACTGACTAATCTAAAAAGCCATCTAAATACAGAGTTCACACTTTCTTTTCAAAGGAAGCCATCAACTACTTTTTTTAAAATAAGCCTTTCTTTGTCTTATAGTCAAAATAGCAAGATTAATTTATAATAAGGTTCACCAGTGAAAAATCATAAACATAGTAACTGAGCTCAACTACTTAATACAGCACTGACACTCAGGACGGCAAACTCACTACAACATACACATCATTAGCATGAGTTCTTCAAATTGATGGTGCTGATGCTTTATCTATGAATGGAAAGTATTTTAAACATGAAGAAGAATTATCATTTCCCTAAAAGCTATACACAGTCCTTATCATTTATTTTGTTTAAACAGAATGATGTTCAACACAGTGTCTGTTTGCAGTCTGCTCACCAGATGGCCTCACTGCTCAAGTTCTCCATTAACTAGCTGATTTAGGGAAATCAGAATCAATGCGCTTCTCATTTATTTCTGATTTATTAAGCATAGACCCAGAAAAATCCCTTGATTAAAAATACATGCTAATTTTTATGATCCTTAATTCTTTATAAGGAAAAGCTATTTTATTAGGAATATATCTACAATCATAATATATTACTGTTGTCAGGAGGAAAAAAGTTAACTTTGGTTTTCCTGGTCCCGTTTTTGTGCCTAAATTGAGAGCTCATTAAAATGATGATTAAGATGACGAGGACTATCAAGGTAAATCGAGATACATCCTTACACATTCATTAAGTCTCTAAATGCAAGCAAAATAAATCTTTTTCATCCAGATGGACATAAAGATGATATATCTTTAAGTGGCTATATTAACAGAGAATTAGCAGCCTGTTCCCTAGACAGGCACACTGTCTGAATTATATCTGCACAGTCAATTTAGCCATTATCCAAAGATAAGAATCTTTATTCTATGTTATTATTGGTAGAAAAAGTTACAAATTGGAGAAAAGTGCATGATAAATGTTATTGTTAAGAATTTCAAAATCCAGGAACAGAGGTAGAGGAAAAGTTAAAAAAAAAAAGGAAATGGAAAAGAGAAGGAATTAAAAGAAAGGAAAAGGAAAAAAGGAAAAAAAAACACACACACACACACACACACACACATTTCAGTCCAAGATGAATTGTAGCTTAAAAGGAAAGAAAATAATAAATTAGAAATATATTAAGACACACATTTAAGGAAATATTAAAAGCTACTGACTTAGAGTAAGTGATGTACATTGTGCATTTAAAAATATCCATTTTCTATCGATTTTTAGCCTATATTTTTACCTTGTTTATAAGATGCCAAAACCATATTTTCATCTTCAACTTCAAAACTGTGTCCACGTCTATTTGCCTTTGGATTAAAATGGCTTTCAATTTTCCGAAGTCATTTGACTTTAGAGCCTCAAGGAAATTTTTTCTTAACTAACTTGGCAGCTGCAGATTTAGTGATAGGGGCACCGGTGCCGTCCATCCTTCCTCTCCCTCTGAAGCTTTGTTGTGATTTATCAGGAGAGCAGCACTAAGCAAACAGGCACATGCTAGAGAGCCCACAAACTGTCGGCTAATTTTATCCCAAAGTTATGCTGATCCGTTCTATTTATATAGAGATCATTTCAAACTTCAAAATATCCTTCTTGGCTGTCACTGCATTTTCAGGTCTTTTAAACCCGTTCTATGATAATTGATTTATTGAATAATATCTGGTGTCAGTATAAAGGAAAATGCTCATAACACATTTCAGAGAATGAAATGTCGCTATTATTTCTCATATGATCTAAATAATAATGTAAGATTTAAAAGTCCTTACTGCTTATTTTCTCCCATTCAGTAAAAAATCTGGTGTCCAAGTGGACAGGATCTTGCTCTGATTACCAATAACCAAAATCAAAAAATTGTTCCAGTTGCTGATACATATGCTTATGAAAACCTATAATTTTGTAATACAAGCCTGCACAATTAAGAATGGTCATACACATTTGAGAACAAGCAGGTTTTCAAGTATAAGTTTAAAGAATTTCACTGTCATGAAAGAAAGCTTAGTTTTAAAAACTAAAGAGACAAAACAGCTCAAACATATATGAATCTTATTTGAACATTTTTTTAATTACTAAGTTAGAAAAAGACTAAACTGGAATCATTGTTAGATTATAAGCAGAGACTAAACATTACCAATAATATGGAATTAGTGCTCATTTATTTTTTAAGATGTAATGAAGTTATTGAGGTTATGTAGAAAAACATCCTTAAGTGATGCTGTGAGGGAAAACATCATACACACAACCTTTTTTCTAACTGCTCTCAGATAGAAATATAAATGTTAGTATCTGTGTACATGTCAGTATGTCTGTGCATATATGGCTGTCATCAGAGATAAAGAAAGCTAATGTGGCATAAGTAAGATATTGATAAATTTAATAAATGAGATGTATGACTACAAAAAATTTGAGTACACCATTAATATTTCTAGTTTTTAAAAATAATAAAAATTATGATAGTAAATGTTAATTAGAATAGATAGAAGTCACATATATATTTTGGGGGAGAGTCAAAAAGTGGAGCAAACTTTCTACAAAATAATCAGCTATATGATTTTTTTAAACTTACATCAAATAACAGCATTTGATTATTAGGAATTTACCAAAAATGGTAAAGCGCTGCAAATCATAATACAAATTTTAACTTAATTCTTTAAGGTATAGCATAGTACAGGAAAGTCAGAAATATATAGTCAAATTTTCACAAAGTGAGCACCTCAATGTATCTAGCAAACAGGTCAAGTAATAAAATACTTCAAGTTCATTTTAAGCCTCACCTTAATGATCCAATGTCTTAGGTGGTTAAAAGTGATGCTTAAATGTTCAAGGTTTAAAAGTAAAGATAAATGAATAAATATATGTGTCCATATTTATTTTAATAATAGTAAAATATTTGAAGCAATCTAAATGATCAACTGCTGAAAATCTGGTAAACAAGTTATGACAGTCCTAAAATAAAATACTTTCAGTTGGTATTATTAGATAGTATAAACACAAACTATTTTTAATCTCTAGAACTATTTTACCTTTAAAAAATATACTTACTGTGTCTGATAACTTAAATAATATGCTTTGATATCAAAATCACATGTATTGATACAGAGATAGTTATATTAAATTCTAAGTGTTACATAAAGTATACATTTATTATGTGTAATTTATACATATAGAAAGAAACCTTTGCAAGCATAATCCCAAATATTAACAATATTTATCACCTAGTGGTGAGATTACAGCAATTTATCACTTTCTTATTTTCTCAATTCAGCTACAATGAAAATATATTTTCAGTAAAAGTATTTTGGAAAAAGAGAACATGTTGATCAAAATAAATTATTAACACAGAATAGCCACATATAGATTTCTATGAAGGAAACAAAAAGGAGTCATTCTCATAGCCTCAGTGCCTAGCATGGATGAATAAATGAATAAAAAATAGAGTTATTCATTGATTATTTATAATGTCTTTAGCACTATGTTTTAGTGGAAAATTAGACACTATTCTTTTAATGTCCACATATGTAACTTAAGTATTAGTATTAATTGATTTTTTTCCATTTTTTGACAAAATTTAAAAGAGAAAAAATCTAGGCAGTAGAAAAATACCCAGAAAAGTCTAGGTTTTTTACTAAAGAATAATTAGAGCTGGGAGGGTGAAAAGGACAATAAAACTAACTCAATGTAAAATGAATACCAAATTTCAGAAAAGGAGGAAGTTATTTTTTCAATTTCTCCTTTTCTGGAAGTTTGAAAAGGAGGTTATGAAAAATATTTTCAAATTTTAGAGGAATAAAAGTATATGCAGGATAATATGAAAAAGATAATTTTCAAGACATTCAAGAGGTTCATCGGTTTTGCTATTTCTTTTGATATTATGATTATATATCTTTTGATATTATGATGACATCCAGTTCAGTTTCCACTGATCACATCCAATGTTTTCTAAAATTTTCTTACATAATTATTAAAAGAAATATGACAAATCCTCATTAGTATATGGTTTTGTATATTATTTAGGAATTTCTTCAAAATTTTCATCACCTTCTATTATCTTACCTCACTTGCAAAATTTTAAATCTCATTTTGCAATGAATGTCACGTAATCTGAGCTAAGGGTTGTCATTCAGTGATATAGTCTCATCATTTAAGTTATCCATCTTCTGGCCTATCTTATGACTAAGATAATAAAGAGGCAGCTAATAGACGCCCCCTTAGTGGTAATCAAGTTTTAAATTTAATTCTAAAATTCAAAATTTACATTTTCTGCTCTTAAGAAGAGACTAATGAGTTGAAGATGAGCACCAATGAGCATTGAGAAGATAATAAAATATATCATTAAATCCCACATCATGCTCACAGAGTAATCTATTCCATTATGGAAAATTCTCTTTCCAAGAAAATAGTTTCTTTCCTCTTGAATCAAAATTTGTCTATACAAAATTTCTTTCCATTGGGTCTGATTATGAATATGTAACATACGTTTATTTCAGGCATGTTGTTGATGAAAATCTGTAACATAACATAGAAAATAACATTGTATGTAGCTCATCAATAATTTTTCCCCAATTATTTTCAACCCTTCCTTATTCTGGGTGGGTTAAAACATTTTTTGCCTCCCGTTTTCTTCTAACTTTTCTGTATGTTTAAATGCTGATGCCTAAGATAAGATTTATTATTCCCAGAGGACACTAAAAATTACATATTGTGATTATTGGTTAGAGTCTGCTTTTGCTAAAATTGTGTTGGCATTTTCCAGGAGCACTTAGCAAATCTCACTCATGTCATTTTAGTGATTGCTTCAACAAATACCTGACAGTACCAAATGTCAGATACTTACTCTGGATATACATCAGTGAACACAACAGACAAAAAATCCCTGCCTTGTGGAATTCGAATGCTAACAATTAAGAAGATAATGAACTCCTAGCATCTTTTAAATCTCCAATATACTAGGATTTGTTGCAAATTTGCAAATTCACTAAATTTCAAACAGAAACATTATATGCTATTTA
Organism: Cryptotis parvus; assembly: GCA_021461705.1. Taxonomy (NCBI): domain Eukaryota; kingdom Metazoa; phylum Chordata; class Mammalia; order Eulipotyphla; family Soricidae; genus Cryptotis; species Cryptotis parvus. The sequence continues at coordinate 23,299 of JAJIBD010024909.1, read as the reverse complement.
TAGCTGATAAGTTGATCTAACTCTATGGGTTCTCTACTTTTCTTACTGACAAAGAGAAGGACAAATAAATTTTACTCCTCTTGGAATGTTTGGTCAGATCCACCCTCGCATTGTAAAAAAAAAAAAAAAATCTAAATCCTTTAGGCACTATCCTTGAGATGCAAAGACATAAGCTATCAAGATGATTATCAAGAAAATCTTCATAATTCTAATGATTAATTTGCACAGCTATTGCCTCTTCTAGAGTCAGACTTGAGATTTAAGTCTGATTAAAGTTGTCCCCACATTTCTTCCTTGGCTTGAGGAAGGTCTAGGGTGCTTCCACACTTTCCTTCTTTGACTTCAAGAGTTGGACCCTGAAGGCTGGAGGCATGAAGAAATATGATTTAGGGATAAAATTCTTCAAGCACTGCTTTATTCATTAAAACAAAAACTTTAAACAATTTTAATATTTCCCCCACAGAAGCTGTTTCAGTTCTGTGTATCTCATGGTGATTCAATTTTATCGAAATAATTAAAATACATTTAAAAAAGAGACTGTTTCAGTCCTGTCTTGTAGCTGCAAAAATAAATAAATCTAAATTGTGGACTATCATGAAACAGTAGTAATTTCCATAAAGAAATGTATGAAATTGAGAATTTTACATGTGTTAAACTTCTCATCAGTTTTATCTAAGTCCCAGGAGATAAATATTGTTTGTACTTACAAAACAACCTTTTCATTAAATTGTCCATCAGAGTTACTTTACACTATAAGAGGGAATGTGACCAATGTTAATAAAACAGATTTGATACCTGCCTGCATGACCCAGACTACTGTTTTAACTTGCCATCTCTCTAGGCCTTGTGTGGCCAAATTACAAGTTGCCATGTTTCATACAGTTTTTCAGGTCTGACAGAAATTCCTGTCTTCTCAGGTCTTAAAAATAAAAAGTCACCATCCTGTAAGATGAGTTTTTTATTAGTGTTCTGTGACATGCCCAGGACAGTGTCCTCTGCTCTTGTAACAAAATGAAGAGCTTTCTGACAAGGTGATGATATTGTAGCAAATGGCCTGGAAGACCCTCTTAGACTCAGGGGAACCGCGGGGGAGGTCACCGCCTCAGGCACAGAGGGCTGGCAGTCTTGATGTCTGTGTCACCACACTGGCTTCTTGAAGGATTTTCTCCAGAATACAAATAGTGTCTGGGTCCATTATGGCATTTAAACATGAATTTATGCTATTAAACAGCACTTAGTTATCAAGTTCAGCCATAAAGAAGAGAGGAGAAGCCAAAGTTTCTAAAAAAGAAGCCAAACTTTGCATGAAAACAGAACTCCCTGGGGGTTCCCGACTTTCCCAGATGGCAAATTAGGATGTCCTTGCCATCAGCTCTCTCACAGAACTGTCCAGTACTGTCATCCCTTCTTAGCTATTATACTTAGATCTGTCAGGTGGCATCTTACTTATGACATGCCATCTTGCTTTTCCAATATTGTTTTAGGTATGATAGTGTTAATACTTGGTGTAAGGTATTATATTATGATCATTCAGGTATGGAAGCTCAGCAAAGCTTAAGAGTGGAATTATTAGTTATCTAGCTATCTCAGTTCTTCTATTTCTTAAATCCAAGCACAGTTCTTTCAAAGCGAAGTAAAAATAGCATTTTTGTATTTGCACCGTGTCTGTACTGATACGTAAGATGAAGGCTATAAATTTTTTCATAGATGAACACTGAAGTGTACATTTCATTTTCTTTGTGGGTATTTAATATTGAAAGGGAGAATATATGCACACAAAGTTTCCAAATCACATTACGATTTCTATTCTTGGGACCAGAGAGGTAGCACAGCAAGTAGGGCATTGCCTTGCATGCAGTCAACCTGGGTTCAATCCCCAGCATCCCATATGGTCCCCAGAGCATCACAGGGGATGATTCCTGAATTCAGAGCCAGGAGTAACCCCTGAGCAGGGGTATATATTTATACATACATATATATATGTATAAGTATATGTATATATATGAAAGTATAGCACTAAATATACTTCTTTGCAAGGTTCCTATTATAATCCTATCACACATATTAAGCAAACTATTTCCTAAAAAATAATATCCAGGGTGGTAAAAATTAAATCAAATAATGTATGCAAATATGCTTCTAAAATGTAAAGTATTACAGGACAGGATCATTATTGTTGCATTTCATAACAGAGGATTAACACAACATCACATCTTTTCTGAGAAGATTCAATGATGGTACTGTAAAAAGAGCCATAAAAGTAAGACCTGTATAGGTGGTCTTCCCAGTTCTGTTAATGTTTCTGTGTCCTCTAAATAAAATGAAACATACAAACTCTCCTCTCGGCTTTTACTTACTATTGTATTATGGAATATAGTTTCTTTGGGGCAAAAGTAGAAACGTTATTTACTGGTTTGCCACGATTTTCATTTACTGTCCTTGTTGACAGATTGACTCGTTCTGTCTTCAACCAGCTGGGGGCGCTGGAAGAACTCTCAAGACACTTTCAGATCTAAATTATTTCTGGCTGACTATATTCCTGATCATCAGTACGAATGGGTTTGTGTGAGTTTAGCATTAAATTAGTTTTTTTTTTTTTAAAGAAAGCATCACAAACGGCCTAAATAATCTTTTTGTAAAATGCAGAGTCCAAAGTTGTACCAGCGCTCGTGTTTGTTATGTTTGAGGCCTGGCGCCCCTCTGGAATGCCAAAGAAATTCTTTAGCCACTACCCTACACTTCTTGAAACTAACATCAGTCATAGGGTAGCTGTCTTTCATGCAAGAGTATTTAAACAGAATTTGTGGTGAATCGCCCTTCGCGTTTCAGAGTCCTTTTGTTCCGTTTCATTTGTTCCCTTTATGAGTGGCAGCTAACAGGATGGCCGGGTTGACACAAGCAATAACCAAGCCTAGTCCACCTGAATTTTAACAGATGATGCATTTAATGTCATCATTGACTGGGAAAGAAAAGGTTTCTTAAGCTAAAACATCCCTGTGCTCTCTCGGGGTGGGGACGGGTGGCGAGGGGGCTTAGATCTGGGCTCTGAGGTCTCCTAGCAACTGACCTGCATTTACATGCCCTTCCAGCACAGCTTAAACATCAACACCAGCTTGTATTTCATCCCTCACCCTGTTACACACTTCACAAAATCAACTCGAGGGAATAATTTACCATAATTTTGCCTCATCAGAGCATTAACCTCATGATTGTCCTCCAAGCAGAATTTGCATCCATCCTCTCCTTACTTTCTGTAAGATATAAAGCAGAAGTGGGGGTGGGGTGTGTGTGAGGTGGGGGTTGGGGCGGTGGGGAGTGAGGGGAGGGTCTGCAAATGCCTCTTCCTTCTTGGTGTTGAGGAGGTGGGACTGTTCTCAATGGTCTTTTCTAACATTTTTTGGAAGAACTTTAAAGCGCTGCAGCTCTCAGAAACCAGTAAGCTGTTGGCCAACTGCCACGCTGATCAGCTTTATTTTATATTTGTAGAGATACTTAAACTCTGCCCGTGAAACGCATGGAGGAGTTTCTGCTGGAGAAACGCGGAGGGCAAAACTTCGTCTCCCTTTTCTACCTGAGAAAATGTCTCATGATGAGTCATGCAGATACAGAGTTGGGGGGAGCAGCCCCGCAGGTAGAGTGGACAATGCAAAACCACAGGGGGTTCTCGCTAGAGAAAAGCAACAGAGCACAGAATTGGTGGGTAAGCCCCCAAAAAAAAGGAAGAAAAGGAAAGAAAAAAGGGGGAGAAAATAAAAGAAGAAAAATAAAATTAAAATTTCCTGCTTTCCCCCCACATTTCTTACTAAAAAAAGAACGTAACTTGTTTATCTGTCCAGTAGAGTCCTGTATTATGAATTGGAAAAACAGTTTTTTAAGTGTATCAAACTTCTTCGTTGAAGAAGAAAGTGCAGAGACCAGGTGTTTTTTTGTGTGTCTGGTTCGGTATTAGATCATTAATTCGTGGCAAAGCAGATTCCAAGCTAGCATCATACTTTTTGTTTCTCAACTCTGAGAACGCTGCCTCCCCGCAGAGTCTTACATTCTCTCCTCCGAGAGGGTCTTATCAGAACGAATGGAGTAAGGGCAGCCAAGTGAGAGGACGTGCAGATATTTTACATTCAAAAAAAGCAGATGCTCTTATGAAAACTTTCCATATTTATCTAACATTATTAATAATTATTTTCATGTGTGATTTTTACGTGGTTACTGTATACTTGAGGGATTCGAAGATGACACATATCTCATCCTTTAGCAAATATTTGGATGCCTTTTCAGAAAGGACTGACAAATGCAACTTCAAAACAACAAAGTACATATAAAGCCTCCAACTTTTTTTTTTTTTTTTTCTGGAGAGATTCAGAATTAAAACCAGGCAACTTGGCGGTCTTTTGAGAGCTGTCTTGTGCACACCCAGCCGCCTGATGGCAGTGTTCCTCGGAAAATGAAGATGGAAGGACAGCTGCAGTATGGGGGGGAGGGAGGCGATTCAAGCCAATGCAGATAAAAATGTGATCTAGATTAAATCAGAAATGTGGATTCAATTTGGGGGGATTATACACATAAACCATATCATTCTTGATCATATTTTCCTGCAGTGAATTTTTTGTTAAGAATTTGCCATAAGGTTATAATGTTTGGAATGAATTTTAGGACTAAAGTGACTAGCAAATACAGAAATACAAACTAAATATCTTGCATCAGGATAGGTGGTTGTCCTTGATTTTTTTTCACTTCAGGGATATGAAGAAGAGCACTTAAAAAGAATACACTAAATATGGTTTTTACCGTGTGTCTTCAGATTCTTTCCAGACCCTTATTGTCTTAAGAATCTGTCTTTGGGTGTGGGAAAGCAAGACAAACTTGCTTCTCATGCTCAAAATTTTCTTCCTAGGCTGAAAATATTCCCTATAAGACCAGAGTGAGATTTCCTGAGTCTCTTCTAAAAAGGCGTGAAGCCACAGATGGAGCCTAAAGCAGCAGCCACTGTCAGTCAAGGCGGCCGGCGAGACTGTGAAATCAAAAGATTTGTTCCTGTTTCCCAGCCCCTGGCCTTTCTAGTGTCCATACACTGCCCCCTGATAGCTCCAGGGTTAAGAGAGCTAAGCTTATCCTCTGTATCGTCTTCCTATTTCTTCATCTCTCCTAAACGGATTTTGCATGTTAAACATAAGCTGTGAACTTCCTATAAATCTTTAAAAATCAATGTCAGTCACCTGTAAGGGGCTATTTTGGGACAAATGTCCATTGTACCTCTAACTCATCCAGCTAACAGTCCTTAGTCAAAACCTATCTGATAACTCTCCAGGCTTGATAGAAAGTATTTCCACCATAAAACCTTCAACAACTATTGACAGGGTTATTTTTGACCTGGTTTGATATTCTATGAGGCCTGGCAGGAACAAAATAAGGTAAAACAGAGATGAGTCAGATGTATCATTTCATCAAAGATACTAAGCAGATCCACAGTGTGTAAGAGAAGGAGAGAGAGAGAGAGAGAGAGAGAGAGAGAGAGAGAGAGAAGAGATAAAGAACTTGCCATAGAGACAGGCTAGGGGAGCAGGGAGGGAATCAGGGACATTGGTGGTGGGAAATGGGTACTGGTAGAGGGATGGGTGCTGGAGCACTGTATGACCGAAACCCAAACATGAACATCTTTGTAATTGTATATCTCATGGTGGTATAATAAAATATTTAAAAAACAAAAAAGAAGATCCTAAGCAATGGTCTTTTTTATAGCAAAGCAGAATTGGGTGTACAATGAGAGAAATACAAAACACAGTAAGTGCAATGCTAATATGTTATGGAAAGGGAAAAGCACACTCCTTTTGGTTTGTAATTAAGAAAGAGGGACTAGAGAGATAGTACAGCAGGTAAGGCACTTGCTTTGCATGCAGTGGACTCGGGTCCAATCCCCTGCACCCCATATAGTCCCTCAAGCCGGCCAGTAGTGATCCCTATGTGCAGAGGCAGGAGCAAACCCTATGAGCTCCTTCCCTCACCCACATATCAATAAAGAGCTCACAGAAGAAATGGTACTTGAAATTAAGATTTTAATAGAAAGCAAGAGGCTCAGGCTATCTGGTCTATAAAATGTCACTGTTGCACCATCCAGAAATGTACTTTCTTCTCCTCTCCCTAGAAAAGCCCCTTCCCTCTCTTAACCTATGTCAACCACCCCTAATGGCAGTGAGTGGAGGCATGAAGGGAAAGCATAGTGACCCAACCAGAGTAAAAGTCAAGGGGGTAGAATTACACAAACAGAACAGAAGTAGAAGATGATTTTGGAAACTTGATCAGATATATATGTATGTATGTATGTATGTATATATGGGATATCTATTTTATATGCTATATGTCAATTATATAGTTGTAAATACAAATAAAACAGATTGTTTTAAATTCAACCTGCAACAAGGAATCACGAAGACAGTACACTGCAGTGCAATTGTGCTTTAAAATTTTATATCCATCTGAAGACTAGATAATAAAAGTTAGACACTAAGTATCACTTAGAATCGATTCTGTATGTTTGGAAGCCTGCCTTATGTTTATGAGTCTCAAACTTTATGATATTTCAAAATTATCTGGAAGTTATGTCATAGACCACTGGTTCCAACTCTCAAAGTTCTGATCAATCAAGAATTATTGATTGATCAATAAGGTTTGGGTGAGAACTGAGAATTTACTAAATTCCAAGTGTCTGGGAACCACACTGACAGAAGAACTACTTCAAGAACATTATAGTATATTTAACATGTTCTAGGAAGTCACTGCACCCTACAGATTATAATGAGTTTCTTTCATTTAATTATTTTTTAATGTTATTTCCTTATTTACTGTTTCTATATTTCAATGATCAATAACCTCAGATATGTTTTATTTTAACAACATGTAAGTTTGGGATAAAAACTATTCTGTTGAAAACATGGTGTTTATAGTATTATAAAATCTCGTTGTAGACATTTGTTTAATTTCATTAATTAGAAGCTGTATGCTATTAATCACAACCAATTTATGGGACTAGAATAGCATAGAGTATTAAAAATATGCAAAAATAAATAGACATAGGAGAGAGCTTTTTCAATGCTGATGAGCAAGGTGGCTAATTCATTAGGCAAAATTTCTTTTTTAAATATCAAAATAAGCAACTAATATTTTATGCAATAATTTATATAGTCTATTTTTACATTTCAACCCTAAAAAAAAAAGAAAATAAATTATTATATAAAAAGTGGTCCGGAGAAATTTTTAAATGAATAAATAAGAAAAACTAGAGGCTGAAGTCCAGGCCACGTATGCACTTAGAAGCTAATATGAGACAGGAAAAGATTATCAACCCGAACATGTGAGCACCAATTTGGGTCATATCAGTAGTTATGGCTAGGCCTCAGCTTGAACTAAACAACACATGTCAAAATCCAGCTTTATGGAAAAGGTCAGGATTCATTGAATATTACAGCTGGAAAGAGTTATCGAAATCACTTATGACTTCATTCTGGGGTTGGGAAAGGGAAAAGTCTAAAGATTAAGAAATGTACCAAAGCCACCCAGTCCTTTCTTTCCCTCCCCCCATCTCACCTAGCTCTCTGCCAGTGAGTAAATACCCTTTCCCTCTTGCGTTTCCCACACCATTCACGGGCAAAGACCACTGTGCAGCATTTGCTTACACCAGCCCTTGAGTCCCTCACTATTGTTCCCCATCTGTTGGCTCTGTCTCTCCAACAATGATTGCAAATGTCTCAAAAACAGGCGCTGCTTCTTCATCTTTCTCCTAAATTCCCTATGGATACATTAAGAGGCTGATTATTCTGTTTATATATATTTAAAAAAAAGAATCTCCAAATTACAAAAGCATTCACAATAGGATCTGTATTCTATAGGCTCTTTCAGGTTGCAAGAGCAGGGGAGACCAATCGTGCATCCCTCGTTAATAGGGGCTTATTGTGAGGACAAACGGGACACAGAGTCAGCAGCTGCACTCAGCCTGGCCCCACCGGGAACTCCTCCCTGCCTGTTATTGTCCTGGATGAACCTGTAGCTTTTGCAGCCCTGCAGCTGCTCTCCTGACTTAACTGCTTCCCCTGTCTGTGCCTCGGGTCCTTTACCTTTAAAATGGAAATAATAATAATATCTATCTCAATGGGCTGTTGTGGGGATTAACTAAATTGACATGTGTAAAACCCTTACCAGGATGTCTAGGCATATAAATTCTCAAAGATATTAGCCATCATTATTAATTCAGCATAGCCCAATGGATCACCTTGCATATGTGGAGTTTGATCCTCTGAATGAGAGGCGCGAAATTTCCTTTTTGTCTGCTTTGAGATGTTGGTTTTTTCCCTCATAGTTTCTTCTGACTGTTATCATTTCTACCCTGGTGGAGAAAATCAGCTCACTATCCTTCACTCGAGAATAGTTTCAGAAGCTACTGATTCCATGGGAATTCATGACTGGTTCGCAACTGTTTATTCTGGTGCCAAACTGCTCCAGCACTAAGAGAGGAAATAAAGAACTTACCAGATTGACTTCTTTGTACTCATTCTTATTTTCCCTACAAGATTTTGCACCTCTTGAGAACAACAGCATGGGATAAATTTTAGAGATATTATAGGACAGTGATGCAAATTTTTAGAACTAAAACTAGAGCTTGGTGTGTGAATCCTGTGTTAGTCTGCAGGACTGTTTGTGAGGACCAGTTACAAATCCCACTGAGGGTTTAACAGTGTTTTATCATTCTGCAAAAAGGCTCCCCTATATTTAACTGTGCTGATCCATTTGGAGCCTGTTCTGAGCCTTCTAGTTTGAGGCAATGTACATGGGCATTAGTTGAACAGCAGTAAAGACCCTATTAGTGAGAGCTCACTGCTTTCCTCTGTGAAGGAAAGTATTACATTGCAGTAAAATGCAAATTCACCTATAGGCAACTGCAGATTTATAGCACTGCAGCGCCTAAGAAATCACAGGGAAATTGAAGTCTGTGTTGCCTGAAAGACAGGAGCTACAAACATTTCCAATTTGTCCAGGATTCCACATAAGACTAACTCCAGAATTTGTAGGCCTCCATGCAAAATGAAGAGATTTTCAAAATGATGACAGCAAATTAATCAAAGTAGTGGGTCATTCTGAGCAAAGAGGTCTGGGCAGTTGCCTACGTCCCATGCCCAAGACAGATTCCATGTGTCACTGAAAAATGACATTTCCCATTGTGATTTAGAAACATCGTATGGTCTATGGGGAGGTCATGGACCTGCCAGTAGTAACGTGTTTACTCAACTCCTTCACCCCTGGGAATAACTACATGGTTAGGAGGTTGTGTTCTCCCACTAATGGCATGTGTTGCTTAGCCCCCATCAACTTTTATTACTGATATTTTAAGTCCCATCATCACAACTGTCACTACACACACATATATCCAATTGTTGTGTGTCTGCGGACACTCAACCACCACTGGATCTTTCATTTTCTGAATGGTACAGAACTTAGGAGCACAGATCCATTGCTAATTGTGTGAACTTAGGTAAGTTATTTAATCTTTAAAACACAATTTCTTTTTTTTTTTTTTTGCTTTTTGGGTCACACCCGGCAATGCTCAGGGGTCACTCCTGGCTCTGCACTCAGGAATTACTCCTGGCGGTGCTCGGGGACCATATGGGACGCCGGGGATCGAACCCGGGCCGGCACAGGCCAGCCACGTGCAAGGCAAATGCCCTACCCACTGGGCTATCACTCCGGCCCCTAAAACACAATTTCTTTGTGACTTAAAATGTGGATGATAATCCTGAGGAAAGAATAATAGTTAATATTCATTAATTTCCTACAATTGTTCCTGGTACACAATTAACACCCCAGAAGTGTGATCAACATGCTACCCTTGCCCGTTTCTATTTCTACCATTACTGTCCTTTGGACTGACCATGTTCCAGTTGTGGAATTTTTCCACTGAGACAAGCTGGGGGCCTGAAAATCCTGATGACTCTCAAACAGGGTACATACAGCCACAAAATTATGCTGAGAGTATTGGAAGGCCCTATCTTCCTTCTACAAATCTAGTTGCTAAGGATAAATATTCAAGTACAATTTGAATTTCTTCATTTTTAAATATATATTAGCATGAAAAAAATGGATGGATCTGCTCAGCAGTGATAAAGTCATTTCTTGAGCTGAGTCCTCTAGAAAGGTGAAACTGGGGATACACATTGCTTTAATAATGAGGAACCCACAGAAAAAAAGATGAAAAATAGCTAGCGTCCAGGAAATCAAGTGTTAGAGAATAAAACTTACTCCGTGTCAACTCTGTTTTCCAGGGTTTTTTTTATTATTTGTTTAGGGTTTGAGGCTTTTTAGGGCCATGTCACTTCTCTTTGCATGGAGCACGGATCTGTTTTTTCCAAGGAATGAATTTAACAATGTGCATCTTGGAGGCTAGAGAGATAATGCAGCAGGTAGGTCAGTCACATGTCTTGCATGTGACTGACCTGGGGTTTTTCCCTGGTACCTCAAACAGTCCGGCAATCCTGCAGGGAGTGATTTTTGACTGTAGAACTAGGAGTAAGCCCTGAGTAGAGCAGGGCATGTCCCACAAGCAGACAAGAATGTGCATTCTCCCTAAGTAACAAAGTTGCTGGTCGCTGACCAGGATACAGACTTTGGAAAACACAGTAAACAAGGATCCAAATCAAAAAAAAAAAAAAAAAAAAAAGGGAAGGTTTTTCAAAGACCTTTTAAAGAACAAATTATTAGGATGAGTAGTTGGAAATGGACATCTAGCAATACATGGGGGTTGAATTAAAGACAGAGGAAGAGTTTTCTTTGTAAACAAGGTATCACACTTTGTGAATGTCTTTTGATGGTAAAGGAGAAAGGAATTATCAAAGAAAATTGTAACTCTTTTTGTTGATGAGAGGAAAAAAATAGAAAACACAACCTTTAGCTTCCAGCCAGTTAGTGGACAGCCTTGAGAAGTTCCGTTATGCATCAGGGAAACATTTTCTGCACCATAGCTGCAAGGCCATCTAAACAGCAAACAGGAAATGAGAAAGTAGATGTACCAGTCTCTGCAAGCTTTTTCCCAGCTTCTTGGAGAAAGTGTGGAAAACAGAGAATCTTAAACAAATCTATATATTCTCTGCTTTAGAGATCAGCTGTTTTTTTTTTTAAATTGCACAAGGAACATATGACTCCAGCAACATGTTTGTTTGTAAAAATCAAACAAAATAACCTAATAAAATAGCATTTTATTTGCTAAGATTTATGTATTTAATGACTTTTATGTAAGTATAAAAGGCTCTTATTGAGACATAGAGGTCAAAGAGTTGATTTCCTACATCATAATTTCCACAGATTTTTTTATTCTGAAGTTATTTTCTTTATCTCCATTCCAAAATGGTGTCCAGAACGAAAAAACAAACATTTTTTAATGTTAGTAGAGTATTTACTGTGCTGTTCATGAAATTGTGTGTCCAAACAGATTATACTTACAAGAAAACCAAAACAGATTCTCAGAATTTTGCAATTTGGGCAAATGCATTTGAAATAAAACTGAGGAAAAAAAACTTTTTCCAAGAAGAGGCTCTGTACACACAGTACTAGGATGGGAGGGTTCTGATTCAGAATCTGTTGCCATGGTGACAGACCTAGGCGCCTCACGGGCTCTGTAAGAGAGGTTGGTGTGGTAATTATATAAGCTGAAGTGCTGTTGAATAACCCCAGGATGGCAGGCCTGCCACAGTGCAATTTCTAGGAAACCACTGATTTAAAATTCAAACATTATGATGTATTTCTTTTTTATGGGGAAATCTGTCATTTTCGTATATTTGTATATAAATTTTATGAGGCTGATGTAACAGAAAATAAAACAATAAGCTCTAAGCATCAGAAATATGCCAAAAGAACCTCATTATTTACTAATGAATTTATTACCAACAATTTTTTTTTTTTATTGAATGGGCAATGACCCGGCAACTAAATGACTTACTATTTCTCAGAACACGCCAGGTGGGACATAGTAATTCTTTTCTTAAACATGTGATAAATAGTAATTATAAAAGTAGATAATTGAATGTCGATGCAGTTTTTAACCAAGTAAAGAAGTTGTTTCAGCATACAGTGAAACTGAACATATTTTTCCATGAAAATGATCATTTAGAAGGAATTTATACAAATATTTTCATTCATGTTTACATTTACATTTCATTTTGTCTCTTGTGGTCTTAGGGTGAGGTTTCTAGAAGGTAGACCATTACTTGATACAGAAAGATTGATTGGAGGTGATGCAATGTTTTCATTTCTTTATTAAACACAGTTCTTGAACAAATGTTTTTACCATCTCAGGTTCAGTTTACTTATCGATAAAATGAAAGGTTAGCTTTGGGATCTTTGTCAACTCAAAACTTCCATCTCTCTAGAATTCACAAGATAATAGTCAATGTATAAGTTGATTCTACTTTTACTTTGAAGTAAAAAGTACAACTCAGTAAAATTTAAAAAATTTTTTTCAGTACTGGCTGTATCCTGATTTCAGGGTATAATTTTTTTATACTGCTTGTTACATGGTGTGCTGCCATCCTATTTTCCTGTTTAACAAACAAAAAGTCAGTGTATGCCATTTGAATCCATCTGGCTTCAAATATCATTTACTTTGCATTAAGCCATGCTGCTTTTGGTATCTGCTAATACAGATAATGAAAAACTTCAGTATCTGTATCAGCCATTTTTGTGAAAATAAAATGGAAGTATGATTGTATAACATGTTTTTGAAAAGCATATTTCATTATTAAAGAAATTTGGAATCAAATAACAAAAGACTAAATCAAATTGTACCAAGTAGGGACTTCCCAATTTGTCCAAAGCCAATGGCTATAGAAATTGGGACACTACTTAGTATAAGAACAAAAATTGAAATAGAACATGAACACTCATTACTGCTCATTAATACCCACTAAAAACTTACTTGTACTCAAGAAACTAGTCATGGATTGAGGTCTGATCAATTGAATTTTGTAAAAATAAAATGCTGGTAAAAATAATTACAATAATGAACCCTTCAAATGAACAGATATGACTTAGTGCAGGCTTTCTCCATTAACCTGAATGTTTTTCCAACTATTCATCAGAAAGCACTTTCTCCTGCTTTTTAAAGATGAGGCTAATAAGGATGCTACCATTCAGGTGACCACTTTTATTTGCAAAACCATTGTGTTTTCCACAGTTTTTTTTTATTATGTGCATGTCTTCAGTTGCTTTATATAGTTTTTACTGAAACAATACTGGTGCTTTCCTGTTCTGTCTAGAGAAGAGCCTCCCGCCATGCCAAATGCTTTATAAGTCAGTGAATGCAGTGTTGCTTCTTTATCTTGGAGATGTCTTTGCCTCAAGTCTCAATGTTATACACCATCTAGGGGTTTTTGTTGTTGTTGTTGTGTGAAATAGTAGTCTGATGACAGATTTCATTTCCCAGAATTTATTGCCTATTGTGTAGATTGAGGTTCAGTCACAATGACCCCATCTGCATTTAGGTTGAATGGGGGCCCCCACCCTGACCCAATTTAATAAAAAAATAATGAGGGCCACTCAAAGCTCATAGATGTGTCAGCACTATGAAAAGGGTCTATAATCAATGCAAATGTGATGTTTTCCTGCTTTGTGGCGCAAAGAGGTTTGACACCCATCTCTTTTACTGGATCAAATCATTCCCCTCTTTGCTTTGAGAATCTAATGAAAGGTATGGACATTCTTCTCTCAGAAAAAAAAAAGCATTTTTGCCAGATAATTTATTGAAATGTTAATTGGTGGGTTGTTTCATGCCCTATTTTTCCCTTCCCTCCTGTTCGAAGAATGTGGTCAAGCCTCTTGAGATGTGAACAGTGCCCCTGAGTTTGTGCAGAGCATAACCAACCTGCTAATTCATTCATGCGAAGACTCTAGGACATTTTGGGGAACTTTGTACTGTCCAAGGATGGAACTGAGAAAGTAGCAATAAGGGTCAAGCTTGGATATCTTACCATCCAAGACAGATTAGGGATGTGAGATCATATTTAATTTGCTTTTAATTTTATTAAGTGAAGTGATTCTTTTGCATGGCTAGGTTTATAAGACTCTAATCCTCTCACTCATTGCATGCTCACACACTTTTTTTCAAAATATTTTAAAAATGTATGACCCTGATTACCCAACCCACCCCATTTCACTCCCTCAGGTCAATTGTAAGCTTTTCAACATTTGTAAAATGTGTAATATTGAGCTTTAACAAATAGTTACATTTCTTTTGTGAGAAGAGGTAATGGTTGAGAGCTTACCTAACTTTCTCCAGATCTCAAAAAGTTGTATTAAGAAGAGTCAGGAGATGGGGCCAGAGAGATAGCACAGCAGGTAAGGCATTTGCCTTGCATGCAGCCGACCCGGGTTCAATCCCCGATACCATATGGTCCCCCAAGCACGGCCAGGAGTAGTTCCTGAGCAAAGAGCGAGGAGTAACCCCTGAGCATCGCTGGGTGAGACCCAAAAAAAGAAAAAAAAGAAGAGTCAGGAGTTGAACACAGATATACATAAAAGGTAGCAGTAAATTAGATTGTTGAAGAAAATCACAGTCTGGAATAATAAACCCCATAGTAAAGATGAATTTATTAATTCATCTTTACTATTTTTCTAAAAAGTATCCTTTAGCAACCCATACCACTGTTACCTGTCATGATGGGTAACATCTTCCAAACCATGCAGAGTTCATTTGTATGCATTTATACTCTGATGTGTATGAGGTTCTGCTTCATGCACTAGTCTTATAGATCCTGATTTTCATCTACTATAACCCTTCCTATAAGATCTGTGCAGTACAATGTGTAAGAGAAGGAAGAGAGAAAGAGAAAGAGATAATAAACCTGCCATAGAGGCAGGCTAGGGAGAGGGGAGGGAATCGGGGACATTTGTGGTGGGAAATGGGCACTGGTGGAGGGATGGGTGCTGGAACACTGTAAGACGTAACCCAAATATGAACATCTTTGTAATTGTATATCTCAAGGTGGTATAATAAAAATATTTTTAAAAAATCTGTGCAAAAGCTATGCTGATCAACTTCGCCTCTGCAGACCTCAGACTTCTTATTAATAAAACAGGATGATAAAAATTCCTATGATTATATGAATT
Organism: Cryptotis parvus; assembly: GCA_021461705.1. Taxonomy (NCBI): domain Eukaryota; kingdom Metazoa; phylum Chordata; class Mammalia; order Eulipotyphla; family Soricidae; genus Cryptotis; species Cryptotis parvus. Next base: position 8,161 of record JAJIBD010024909.1, on the reverse strand, counting down.
ACAAAACAAGATACATTAATTACTTGGCATAGGGTCTGATGCATAAGTTAAATAAATACCAGAACATTGTTATAATTAAACTGCACTGTTCTAATTGTCACAACTTGTCCTTGATTTGCACTTATTTAAACACAGATAAAGGTGGGACTGGAGCAATAGCACAATGAGGAGGGTGTTTGTCTTGCACAGGGTTGACCCAGGTTTGATCCTCGGCATCCCATATGGGCCCTGAACACCACCAGGAGTAATTCCTGAGTGCAGAGGCAGGAGTAATCCCTGAGCATGCTGAGTATGACCCAAAAAAGCAAAAAAAACAAACAAAAACTAATAAAAAGCAGCAATAGATAAAGGCCCCAGGAGACAAAGGCCAGTGGCTAATCACATGTCTTGCTTTCATGAGTCCTGCGCTCCGTTCCCAGAAAGGCAAAAAAGTAAAATTAAAGCAGACAAAGTTATCAACAAAGAGGTCTTTTGTGACTCAGTTTTGTAGATTCATCCTCTGTGGTTCGAATGTATTTCATTGGTATCCCATAGAATTTGATATTCCATAAAAAATTGAAGTAGAAATGGAAATTACCTTGCACATAGTCAACTGGGGTTCAAACCTCAGGACCCCATATTGTCCCACAGCACTACCAGGAGTGATACATTGTTGCAGGACTCCTTTAAGGGCCGCTGCATTTGGCTCAAAACATTAGCATACTAAAGGGCCTAGGTGAGGTGCAAGGAGGGATTACCTAAGGACATTTGACCCTCCCCTGCTTTCCATAACAGTGGGAGGAAGGTCTGAGTTGCAGGGGGTATAAATTAGCCGGTTTTTACTCTCTGCGCTTCTTTTTGGGCTCTCGCTCATCCTTCTTGGAAGTCTTGTCTTCTTCCCCTTTTACAAAAGCCTTTACACGTGGTGGCCGCCATCTTGGCCTACATGTGGCTGGGGTTCTAGCCTGGAATCCTAAGCACCAGGCTTTTCCTTTTGCTGATTTGTATGCCTGAACCTGTGATAAGTAAAGCCTTTAAAAACTGCATCGGATTCCTGAGTTTTCATCCATTCCTCGCCGCCGGAGGTAGAAGGGAACTCGCTTCCCAGCACTGTCGGGGACTCCCGAGCGCCCTGACAATACATTTTTGTTGTTGTTTTTGATTTTGTTTTTTTGGGTCACACTCAGAGATGCTCAGGGCCTACTCCTGGCTCTGCACTCAGGAATCACTCCTAGTGGTGCTGAGGAGACCATATGGGATGCCAGGGATCAAACCCAGGTAGGCCATGTACAAGGCAAACACCATACCTACTGTGTTGTTGCTCTGCACCGCCCCAGGAGTGATCCTTGGGCAGAACCAAGAGTAAGTCCTAAGAATGACCCCCAAAACAAACAAAATATAAAAATCATGTTTTTAGTATGTGTTTTTCTTAATAAGACTGATCACATCATATTGATACTTGACATTTCAAAATATATCACAGGATCAGTAACTTTGGCCAGGAACTTCAGGATGTAATTAATACCGTACTTGTACAAATGGCACATTTGCATGCATATATGTATATACATACATACATACATACACCGGTTGTGACTTGCTATGACCTGGACAGATCCCAATTATAATATGACTAATACAATACAATTATTATTTTCCTTGTGGAAATGCTAGGCATGGAATCTTGTTAGAAACAGAAAGGAAAAGAACAAAATGCTATACCTTCAAATATTTCACCACCTACTTTGCTTTCCCCTCTGCTTTAATGAGATATATAATTCACATGTATAAATCATTTTCTATTTCTTTAAATACTTTTAATTTTCTACTATAACAGAAAACATGAAATATAGCAATATTCATAAAGGCAATACAAGCTATATAATTATTCTTTATAGAATATGTTGTAATTAGTATTAATAAAAAATAATTTATCTTTTACAATGAACATGAAGCATCTTACTTTCCTTAGTCTGTTTTAATCAGATTATTGGAGTCAAGATTGGTGCTATAAAAGTGTTCAAAGCTGGGACATAGATATCCTATACTTTTCATTTAAGCAGTTTTCAGAACATTGAAAAGAACAAATTTCACTCAATGTACTAAGGATGTGCCTCATGGAGAGAATGTTGATTATTAGCAAACAGGCATGAGGAGAGGTACCAGAGAAAATCAAAAAGCTATAATTATAATTTTTAAATGTAAGTCAAGCCTTTAGTTTTAAAACAGAATAAAATTTAGGGACACACTAATTTTAAATTTATAATAGCTTCATTAGCTGCATTGTAACTTTCCTTGATCCAATCTATAGAGTAGTTTACTAATTAATAATTACAATATATGAGCGATATGTAAGGCATTGTTTTCAAGCACTATTTGCATTTGCTATTTTCAAGCCCCATTTGCTCATGACCTGCTAATTATAATTTTAATTTATTTATTAATCTATGCCTAACAGAATCTCTAGTATTGTTTATTGTTCATTACTAACATTATTATAATGACTTAAAATTATAGAATTATATTTATGCTCAAGTAATATGATTCAGAATTTTTTTTATTTTTTGGGTCACACCCGCGATGCTCAGGGGTTACTCCTGGCTCTGCACTCAGGAATTACTCCTGGAGTGCTTGGCGGACCTTATGGGATGCCGGTGATCCAACCCGGCCAGCACAGGCCGGCCACTTGCAAGGCAAGCAATCGCTCGGGCCCTGATTCAGAAATTTTAAAGTGATTGAATGGCACTTTCTGATATAGGTTATGTGCTAGTTTTTCAGCTTACTCAAAAGGATTTAATAGGCAGTCTTTAAATTCATATTCGCAATTGTTTAGTGAAGGGAGCAACTGTTATGGAGATATAACTAAATTAGTAATTCTTACACTTTGCTTAAACTTATCAATGACATTTTTAACTAAGGAACACAGTTTTTAATTCATCTGCCCTAATCTCATTTGTTAGATAAAATCACTGGCTAAGGGTATTTATTTAATGGAATAGGCCCTCCTTTGAACTTTAATTAATGCCTATATGCTCACAAGAATGATAATTCAGTTTTATTTCTCAAGCTGTGCATGTTTCAGTGATAAAATGGTAAATAATAGCAATTATTATAATAAACAATTAAGTTGAAGACAATTCATCTCTGTTATTTTTTTAAATGATACAGGTTTCTTTCTATTTCAATAGTTTTATCGAACTCACTGATTCTTCAATCTTCCTTCTAAACTTCTGACAAACCTTTCTAGAGTTATCTCTGAAATAGTCCTTTATTATCTTTTCTCTCTTGGAGTTTTCTTAGAATTTTACCTAAATTCTTTCTCTCTCCCCTCTTCTCATTCACCTTTTGGTAAAATCTCAACTGTTACCATGGAGTCAACCATAGCAACGATTCCCAAATCAATAGCTTTATCACGAATAGCTCAGTTTGTCTCTGTAGTATTTCTTCATATATGTAAAACCAGAATAAGCTGTTTTAAATATTCAAATGCTTTAATAATTTACACATACATATTGATGATGATAGAATTTCTCTGTGCCTAATTTTATTATTTTCAATAAGTCCTATTTCTTAAGTGAGTTCTAAACAATTTAACTCGTATATCCTGTGTGTCTTTTACATAAAATACATTCACAGGAATAAATTTTCTTTATATTCTGATTCTAGAAGGCAGACAATCTCATGTGCAATCCTTTCAATTCCATAGTGAATAGTTAGAAATGTGGAAGCATGTGAGATTAAAAATTCTATTACCACCTAGGAAAATATGAAAGGTAGCCTTGGAAAAATCCTAGAAAGATTTTTTTTAACATATGAAATTATATAGGAGAAGAAACCTGTGAAAACATAAATAGAAACAATCTGTTAAAAGAGACTTGTAGTAGGTGCAGCGATGCTGAATGTAAAATCCGTTGCTGAAATTGGGGGGCTTATAACAACTTACTACAATATAATAATGTTGATGGCATGATTCTTATAGTGAATTTTCTATCGGCATATTTGTTCTATAAACAAATGGACAAGAGTGAATGTGTATTTGTCATTAGAGTGAATAAGAGAAGAATATATTGACTTGTCAAAAAGCAGAGTTTCTCCAAGGAAGCAATCAGAGGTGAAGACAAAGTCACCAAATCCAAAAAATCATTTAGAGCATTCTTTGTCATGTGGGTGAGGTGTTAGAGTACATAAAAACAAGCAACTGGAAATCCTTCCCCAAAGAACTTCCCGGTGTTTTATGACAAGTAAAAGAGATCTTGCAATGGTGGCTATGATGCATCCAAGTTTGTGGTCTCTGACCCATCTAAACTGCATAGTTGAATTTTGGATGAAGAACTGACAATACTCTTTAATAATATTAATAGAAATTTGATGCCACAGGCTGTCAAAATTCCAACAGATATTTAAGTGGCTTGTAGTGATGATTAAGACATTGATGCCTTAGAAATCCAAGAGATCATCAGAGATTGCTTTGACAGCATGTATGCCATGAAACACGAGGATCTAGAAGAAATGGATAAATTCCTGAAGTCCTATAACCTCCCACTGCTGAAACAAGAAGATCTGCAATACCTGAATAAGCCTATCACTATCGAGGAAATTGAAAGAGTAATTAAAAGTCTGCCCAAACACAAAAGCCCAGGTCCAATGGATTCACTAGTGAACTTTACCAAACCTTTAAGGAGGACCTACTGCCAGTCCTTTTCAAGCTCTTCCAGGAAATAGAAGAAACAGAAACACTCCCAAACAGCTTCTACGAGGCACATATCAGCCTGATACCCAAAGCAGGGAGAGACAACACAAAGAAAGAAAAAACTACAGACCGATATCCCTGATGAACACGGATGCAAAGATCTTCAACAAAATACTAGCAAACAGAATCCAAAGACTCATCAAGAATATAATACATCATGACCAAGTAGGATTCATCCCGGGAATGCAGGGATGGTTCAACATTCACAAGTCAATCAACATAATACATCATATCAATAAGAGAAAAAATAAAAACCATATGATCCCATCAATAGATGCAGAGAGGATAAAGAATCTTTGGTACATATACACAATGGAATACTATGCAGCTGTTAGGAAAAATGAAGTTATAAAATTTACCTATATATGGATGGACATGGAGAAGATTATGTTGAGTGAAACTAGCCAGCAGGAGAGAGACATATAAAGAATGATTGCATTTATTTGCATGACATAAATATATATGTATATATTATGATACCAATATCCAAGGTCAAGTGAAACATGACCTTGTATCAGGAGGTCTTGTCAAAGGTGGAAATTATCACAAACGTGTGGGAATCAGAGGCTAGGTAAGACAGAAAATGGAACAGTGTGCTAACAATTGTCGAGGGTACTAATACCAACCTAGAACCGAGCATTAAATACAGACAAAAAGATACACATGACAACCCTTTAATGTATGTTCTGTAATCCATAGTCTGTAAGGGAAGGAAAAGAGAAAGAGAGAGAAAGTTAAAGAAATAAAGAACCTGACATGGAGGTGGGCTGGGGAAGGGGGAGGGAACTGGGGACATTGGTGGTGGGAGATGGGCACTGGTGGAGGGATGGGTGCTGGAACACTGTATGACCGAAACCCAAATATGAACTTTTTAATTGTATATCTTTGTAATTGTATATCTCACAGTGGTATAATAAAATACTTTAAAAAAATAGACACAGAGAAAGCATTTGACAAGATCCAGCACCTGTTCATGATTAAAACCCTCCAGAAAATGGGAATTGAAGGGACTTTCCTCAAGATAATTACAGGCCTCTGCCAAAATCCCACAGCGAGCATCATTATAGATGGGGAAAATTTGAAAGCCTTCCCCCTGAGATCAGGGACAAGACAAGGTTGCCCACTCTCACCTCTTTTATTCAATATAGTAATGGAAGTACTTGGCATAGCAATCAGAGAAGAAAAGGACATCAAGGGCATCCAGATAGGCAAGGAAGAAGTCAAGCTATCCTTATTCGCAGATGACATGATATTATACTTAGAGAACCCTAAACTCTCTACCAAAAACTCCTAGAAACAATAGACACATATAGTAGAGAGGCAGGATACAAAATCAACACCCAAAAGTCGGTGGCTTTTCTATATACAAATAACAAAAGAGAAGAAAGGGATATTAAGGAAATGATTCCATTAACAGTTGCGCCACAGAAAATCAAATACCTAGGAATCAACTTAACCAAGCGTGTAAAGGACCTGTACAAAGAAAACTACAAGACACTGCTCCAAGAGATAAAAGAGGATACAAGGAAATGTAAACACATTCCCTGCTCATGGATGGGGAGAATCAACATTGTCAAAATGGTAATACTCCCTAGAGCTCTGTACAGATTCAATGCAGTCCCTGTAAGGAGACCCATGCCATTCTTCAAAGAAATTGACCAAACGCTCCTGAAATTTGTATGGAACAATGAACCCCCAAGGATAGCTAAAGCAATCCTTGGGAAAAGGAAGATGGGAGGCATCATCTTTCCCAACTTCAAACTGCACTACAAGGCAGTAGTAATTAAAACAGCATGGTATTGGAATAAAAACAGACCTGTGGACCTATGGAATAGAATTGAGTATCCTTACACCCAACCTCAAACACATGATCATTTAATCTTTGATAAAGGTGCAAAGAGTCCAAAATGGAGTAAGGAAGGCCTCCTAAAAAGTGGTGTTGGGAAAACTGGGCAGCGACATGTAAAAAATGAATTTGGACCTGTGTCTAACACCATGCACAAAAATCAGATCAAAATGGATTAAAGATCTCAATATCAGACTTGAATCCATAAAGTACATTGAAGAAAAATATAGGAAAAACCCTCCACGACATTAAAGCTAAAGGCATCTTCAAAGGTGAAACATCACTAACAAACATCTAGAAGAAAAGATAAACATATGGGACTACATGAAACTAAAAAAGCTTCTGCACCTCAAAAGAAACAGTGACTAAGATACGAAATCAGTCCACAGAATGGGAAAGAATATTTACCCAATGCCCATCTGATAAGGGGTTAATATCCAGGATATATCAGGCACTGATAGAACTTTACAAGAAGAAAACAAACAACCCCATCAAAAAATGGGGAGAAGAAATGAACAGAAACTTCAGCAAGGAAGAAATTCGAATGACCAAAAAACATATGAAAATATGCTCATCATCACTAATCTTCAAAGGAAGCAAATCAAAACAACAATGAGATATATTTACACCACAAGGACTGGCACATATTCAAAAGAGCAAGAACAAAAAGTGCTGGCGTGGATGTGGGGAAAAGGGGACACTCATCCATTGTTAGTGGGAATGCCGGCTGGTACAGCCTTTCTGGAAAACAATATGGACTTTCCTCCAAAGACTAGAAATTGAACTCCCATTTTGACCCAGCCATACCACTCCTGGGAATCTACTCTGGGAAGCCAAAAATAGGCAGCAGAAACACTATTCCTACTTTTATGTTCATAGCAGCTTTATTCACAATAGCCAGAATCTGGAAACAACCAGAGTGCCCTAGAATCGATGACTGGATAAAGAAGTTTTGGTACATCTACACAATGGAATACTATGCAGCTGTTAGGAAAAATGAAGTTATAAAATTTGCATATAAATGAATGGACATGGAGAAGAAAACGTTGAGTGAAATTAGCCAGAAGGAGAGAGAGCAGATACAGAATGACTGCATTTATTTGCATGACATAAATATATATGTACAAATTATGATACCAATATCCTAGGTCAAGTGAAACATGGATCAGGAGGTCTTGTCAAAGGTGGAAATTATCACAAACATGTGGGAGTCAGAGGCTAGGTAAGACAGAAAATGGAACAGTGTGCTAACAATTGTCGAGGGTACTAATACCAGCCTAAAACTTAGCATTAAATACAGGCAAAAAGATACACATGACAACCCTTTAATGTATGTACTGTAATCCATAGTCTGGTGGGGAAGGAAAAGAGAAAGAGAGAGAAGTGGAAAGAAATAAAGAACCTGCCATGGAGGAGGGGCTGGGGGAGGGGGAGGGAACCGGGGACGTTGGTGGTGGGAGATGGACACTGGTGGAGGGATGGGTGCTAGAACACTATATGACCAAAACTCAGATATGAACTTTTTAATTGTATATTTTGTAATTGTATATTTCACAGTGCCATAATAAAATACTTTAAAAAAGACA